>CM051033.1:66594964-66644964 GCA_027627225.1 Congeria kusceri | reverse complement strand
ATTGAGAGTATCTTGTGTTATAAATGAATTACTAAATCCTATACATTAATTTGCTACTAATTTAAAGCGCTCTCTCTCTCATAACATGCGTTATTCTTTGGGGTGTCTTACAAAAACCTACACACAGCTACTTATGTTGACGTGTACCAACATGTCGGCTCAATGCAATAATTAATTAATTAATCAGTGATTGTCGAAGTGTTCTGCATACATTGACAGTTGTCCCATTAACAAAGCGTTTCTATTCATCTCAGGTATGTGATAACCTCGGAAGCGTTTTGCGTTAAAATGTATCAATTATGGTTACTATTTATGAATTAATTGCGGCTTCTGTCTTGTATCAGCTGTGTTCAATTTCAGGTGTGCCCTGCTTTTGAAAGCTTACATCTTGATTTAAATGAATGTGTGTATGTGTATGTGTGGGTGCGTATGCATTTGTGTTTGTGTGCGTGCTCGTGCGCGTGTGAATGTATGTGTGTATATGAATAGGTATATGTGTATGGGTTTATTTTCTGGATAAATACACAATGTATTAACTTCATTGATGTGTGTGTATGTACATGTGTATATGACTACGTCTATGTGTATGGGTTTATTTTCTGGATAAATACACAATGTATTAACTTCGAATGTATCGATCTGAGTTAACTAAATCCTATACTTTACTGTACAGAGTAACTGTTCCAAAAACCGATGTTTCCTTATTATTATAAATTATGTGATTTGTCTTAGATTGTGAAATAGTATTTTGATTTAGAAATGATTTATAGCTAGCTGTTGAGTTAACTTTTTCCTGAATTAATAATGCATTTGTTTTTACATTATGTGTTAAATGTTTACAATTAGCGATCCTTTACTTCACTGTACAGAGTAACTGTTCCAAAAATCGATGTTTTCTTTATTATAATTATGTGATTTGTTTTGAGATTTTGAAATAGTATTTCTAGTTAGATACGAGTTACAGCTAACAGACGAGTCACCTTATTATTGTGCTTTATCAGTATGCAATTTGCTTTAAGTTTGTAATCCTACACTTAATCGTACATTGTAACTGTTCTGAAAATCGCTGTTTTCCTTATTATATTTTTAAGAAACACGTTTTGAGATTTTAAAATAGTTCTTTTTATTTAGAAATGTTTAACAGCTTGCTGTTGATTCACCTTACTTGCACTTTACCAGTAATGTAAATATGTATGACTGTCTTGCTCAAATGACTTTTTCTTGGGGCATACAATTGTGATCCATCCTCACTTATTATATACATCTACGCGCTTTAACAAGGTATTTTTGCTAACTTTGAATAAGCATACATTTGCTGACAACCAAACTTGAAACATGGAAATTCAACGAAAACCTTTTTTTCAAACAAAATGCATCAGTCAGCACAAAATTACAATTTTTAGTAATGATGACCTTGACACCACCAACCCCATATACAATCCCAGGCGAGGTCTAGATATAAGATATCTACAAATGAAGTTTCATTAAAATATCTCAATGTCTTCTAGAGCTATTGAGCGGAAACTATTTGTATATTTTTAGTTACGGTGATCTTGACCCCACCCACCCTATATGCAATCCCAAGTGAGGTCTAGATACAAGATATCTATGTATGAAGTTTCATTAAAATATCTCAATGTGTTCAAGCTAATAAGTGGAAACTGTTATTTTTATTTTTTGCAACGGTGACCTCACCCAATCTGCCCCATATGCAATCCCAAGCGAGGTCTTGCTATAAGGTATCTATGTATGAAATTTCATTACAATAACTCAATCCATTAAAAGTTATTGAGCGGAAACAGTTTTTCTATTTTTAGTAACAGTGACCTTGACCCCCACCCACCCCATATGCAATCCCAAGCTAGGTCATGATATAAGGTATCTATGTATTAAGTTTCTTAAAAATATCTCAATATGTTAAAGTTATTGAGCAGAAACCATTTGTCTATTTATATGCAATCCTAAGCGAGGTCTTGCAATAAAGTATGTATGAATGAAGTTTCATTACAATAGCTCAATCCGTTCTCGAGTAAGAGAGCGGAAATGAAAAGTTGGCGCCTCCACTACGCCCGCTCAACGACATACCCCAATCTAATAAATGAAATTCTTCGAAAAATTTGGTTAACAATTTATTATGATTGAACAAAAACGTTTTCAGTTATTGTCTGCACAAATCACATTTGAACAAAAACTACTTTTGATTTTAAAGGGGCATAACTCAAGTATGATTAGAGCAATTATGCGGAAAATTGAACTTAACTTTCATTTATGCCTACTAACACTTCCATAAAGTTTCATAATAATAGCACAAAAACTTCAAGTTATTGTCTGCGCAAACTGAATGGGATGCAGACGCCAAAGCTGCCAAAAGTAACCCCTATGCCTTTTCAGGGGACACAAAAATAAAAGCATATTTGGCATTGGGAATGAGTCCTATTACAAGGAAAATAATAACTGTGTACATAATTATGCATGCATGTCTGCATGAGTGTATGTACACATGTATGTATGTTGGTTGGAGTGTACGAGGGCATGCCAACATATATGTCTTGTTCGTATGCGGGTATGTACATATATTTATGCCTGTATAAATGTACAAAGGTAGGTACATATGTATGTCTGTACGTATGAGGGTATGTACACATGTATGTGTTTCTGTATAAGTGTATGAGGGTACATACATATGTATGCCTCTACGAGTTAAAGAGGATATGTACACATGTATGTATGTAAAAATGTACAAGGGTATGCATGTATGTCGGTACGAGTGTACGAGGGTTGTACATGTGTATGTATATCTGTATGCTCCCTAAGAGGGTATGCTCATATGTATGAGTGTACGAAGATATGTACACATGTATGTATGTATGAATGTATGTACATATGTATGCCCATACGAGTATGTCTGTATCAGTGCATGTACATGACTTGTGTATGTAAGTCTGTACGAGTGTGTTATGTATGTATGTACAAGCATGTATGTATGTGTTATCAGTATGTTATCGCTAAATGTATGTACCAGTATGTATGTATGTTAAAAGTAATTTATATATTACAGACATATAAATATATATATACATACTCATACATACATACTCTAATGTATGTACGAGTATGTATATATGCATGCATGTATGTCTGTAATATATAGACATACATATATACACACATACATACATACTCCAATGTATGTACGAGTATGTATGTATGTATATATGTATAGATGTATATATGCATGACTGTAATATATATATAATTTTAATTTTGCAATTTATGAACATTATACTTAAGCCTTGATACAACTGGGTTGCTTCGACCTTACGTCGAGCTTGCGTCGAGATTTTTGTCAAAAATGTGCGTCGGACCTACGGCGCCCGTGTGTTTTCCTCAATCGCAAGGTGGCCGCAACAGACACTAGCGCAAGCGCTTAAGTTGATAGCCTTGCGTCAATAACCCATCGTGCAGGCACCGTGCGCACATTGTGCGATCAACCTACCGGCACTCAACGTTTTTTGGTTCGAAAATGCCTGTCGCAAGCACGCAAGTTGAACTTGCGGACGTTGCACGACTTCCTTGCATAGTACTTACGGCTTCCTTGTGATAAACACACCGGCAACGCAAGAAACAAACTGACAACTCACGCTCACCACAAGACACGTGCGGTTATTGCATGGTGACCGCCAGTGGCGTAGCTTGGCCATTTTCGTGTTGTAGGCCCGGTCATAAGGTCGAGATACGAAGTTAGTAGGTTGTCAGAGACAATGCTTTATAGACGATTTCTAGTTTTTTCCCTTCCGTGAAAATTTGTCATTTTTACATATTTTGCAGATTTTTCAATGCCTAATACAATGAAACCATACAAAATGGGGGTCACCGCATTAGATTTTTCGGAAAATGCATGTAAATGACCTACCCGTGAATGCATTTTAGCAAATTTTGATGCTGTTTTTGTTTCAGCAAAAAAAATCCTCAAAAAATCTGTTCTGTGAAAACTCCCGATTTTTCGATATTTATTACATAAATATATTCTTAACAAATTGCAAAAAAGAAAACAGATGGTCACCGTGCTTGTTTTCGAGAAAAAACATGTAGTTTACATGTGCGTATTGGACATTCTTCTGTAAAAAACAGGATGGAATGACAGTCATAATTTATAACAATACACTTATAAAAGTAAAAAGATATATATTATATATAATTATTTTAGTAACAGCAGTTGATTATGACTAAGTACAAAACGTTATTACAGCCAAAACACTTTCACAATAATCGCAAGCATGTGCACAGCTATATGCGAGTCCAATGTTTGGTCAGCTTGTACCTACTTTTGTTTTCAGTGTATTATCAAACTTTCACAAATAAAATCGAGTCACAAGACTATGATCATGGCAATTATTATGAATATATTTGATTCTATCTAGTTGGTAATTACAGTGTACACAATATTTAATAAATATTATTATCTGTCAAAACACTTCCCAAAATATAGCTGAAGCACGTTGTGGATGAAGCTGTATTCAAACAAACACTGAGAGTGTGAAGCTTATGCTGCAGTTGTATTTCCCCTCACGTTTTTAGTTGCAAGCGCAGTAGTGTGCAAAGTGTGCAAGTTTGTAACGGCCAAGGACAAGTATTAGTGGCATGTTATACAACATTTGTATTTGCGGTAAGAGACAGCTCTTATATCGCACACATCTAAACTATAAGTAAACGCATGGGTAGATATGCTCACTGAAGCGTCAAGTGACATTTGAAACCCAATTGTAAGAAATGTCAGTTTCTAGCAGTATACATACTTTGTGTTTTTACGTAGAGACTGTAGTTATATAATAACTGCTAACATAACAAACATTTTTTCTGCAAGACAAAATTAGTTTGTAAATGCATGTCAGCATAAACCAATAGACGAAACTATAACAAACAAACAAACGAACGAACGAACAAACTAGAAACATATTTTAAAACATAGTAATGTAAATATTTACATTATATATGTATTATATATATATATTTATTTATTTATTTATTTATTTATTTATTTATTTATTTATTTATTTATTTATTTATTTATTTATTTATTTATTTATTTATATTTATATATATTTATATTATATATTTATTTATTTTATGTATAGTTTTTCTGTCTTTAAACTTTGTCAACAATACATAGAAAATAACGTTAAAGTTAAAGTTGTGATCACTTTCACAAATAATATGTAAATAGTCATAGTTATACAATTATGACATATTATGTTTTGATAAGACTAGGCAGTGAAAATGATAGCAATGAGAGTACCATAAATGAAATTCTCAATGTTTTGCTACATTGTGATAGGATATACAAATGAATATGGTGATTAATGTTTGACTTGACCAAACACACATCTCATTGTTGTAATGGAGTAAAACCTGCACCCTGTAGGAATTATACAATGCATTCCAACAGTCTTAAATGCTCAAAACTACGTCAACAGTAGACACGGTATTAACACCAGTAAGTCTTTAATTTCAGGCAAGTCAAGTGTTGCTGCTTTTTATAAATATGCTATTATAAATATCAGATGCGTAACAAGCTTTTAAAAAAGCATCAATGATTAATTTCAGATTATGACATAATCAAATATAAAATGTTGGATTCACTAGAAAAATCAATGAATAAAAAATAATGCAATTAAACACATATAGATTGTGGACCGATTGTTAAAGCGTCAAAGAAAATTCCTAACTAAAGGTACACGTAAATGTAACACTTAAATGAAATTTGCTTGGTTAAAAACAATAATTAATAGTTGAAATATGAAAAAATAAGACGCACCTATGAATCTGTAAACATGCATTACCAAATAATCATCATGAAACAGTCATTGGCGTAAATCATTGTGTTATTTAAAGAACAGTACTTTTACAAGGAGAGTTATAGCTGTACCAGAAGTGGCATCAATGCGAGGAAGTGTTATCAAATCGGCAGTATCGCTTTAACTACCGCCCTTTATCTCTTAAACTACCTAGCCTATTGCTCGACCAGCACCTCTCTTTGCATTATCTTTAATTTAGGAATTCTTACTTTTATTTAACTGAAACTATTAAAAATATTCCTTCTACTAAAATCGTAGCTACCGCGGTTTTCTTAATTGAATAAAAAAGTGTTGATCTAACTCCTTTGGAGGCAGTGTATATGAAAATACTAAGCTGCACTTTTTTATGGAATAAATTTTCAATCATACATTGTATTCAGATTCGTTGAAATTCTGTCATGACCGCGTGTTTTTCAATAATAAATATCAGTTATACTACATGCGGACATTGTGGATATTAAAAACCAAACACATCAGTGTTGTTTTTAAATACTTGAACATGCGGTTCCCAATCGACATAAAATACGGGCCTGTATCTCCATGAAAAAAGAGTGTTTTGCTACAAAATTGCGCGAAAATCGCTATGCCCAAGGTCACGGATGCCTAATGAAAAACGTGCGTGTAATGGTCAGGTGCTTACTTGCAGTGTTATGAGAACCAAACTACGTTTGACGACGTTTAATTGTGTTTTAAAATGAGGCTGTATATTATATTATTCGTTTCCATAATTTTAATTGTCAATTTGTGAAATGGATAAGACTATTAACGGGATAAAATAATACGTTAAATATAAGAATCAAATGTCTTGAAATGGCTGTTCACATTACCGTCAAGACTAGTATTTGCTGTTTTAAATACGTTTTAAGTTGATAGTCAGGTATATACTCCGCCCTACAAATCGCCGCATTTGATTGGCTAATGAAATCGTTGTGGGCGGGACTACACAGTTCAGTCACTTGTAAATAACACTGTTGGAAGTATTAAAAGGGGCCCATTCACGTTCAATAAAATGGTCAATAATATGTTCAATGCATTAAATTGACAACTATATTGAAGTGTGTGGGCTATATTGAAGATTGATGCAATATATTGAGAAAAATAAAAAATCGCAGATATGTAGTGAGAGACTGTCAATAATATGGCGAAGTGTCGTTATATATCAATAATAAGGTGCAATATTTATTTACCTTTTTTTATTAAAAAACTGTTGAGTGTGGCTATTAACTGACGCATTATCTTTTGGTTTTAATGTATTAATCATATGAAGTCGTTGTTTTAATTTACCCATGCTACATGAGAACAAGTTTTTAAAGTTCTTGGATTTTAATACAATGTTTTGAACACATTGAATTATATTTAATCATACTTTATTTCAGCTGTCAATTCTCCACTCAGTACTTCTAATTTTATGTTAAAACCTTCAATGCCAACACCAAAAACAAAAAGCTTCAGCAGGATCCATCTTTGATACACCAGCGTTCAAACCACAAATTAAACAAAATATTTGGCCGGTTGTTCAGCTCTTTTAAGACGTCTTTTAAGCGGCGTATTGGGCGACTTGTTCAGCTCTTTTAAGACGTCTTTTAAGCGGCGTATTTTGTTATCGAGTTGTTCAGCTCTTTTAAGACGTCTTTTAAGCGGCGTATTTTGTTATCGAGTTGTTCAGCTCTTTTAAGACGTCTTTTAAGCGGCGTGTTTTGTAATCGAGTTGTTCAGCTCTTTTAAGACGTCTTTTAAGCGGCGTATTGGGAAATCGAGTTGTTCAGCTCTTTTAAGACGTCTTTTAAGCGGCGTATTGGGAAATCGAGTTGTTCAGCTCTTTTAAGACGTCTTTTAAGCGGCGTATTGGGAAATCGAGTTGTTCAGCTCTTTTAAGACGTCTTGTAAGCGGCGTATTGGGAAATCGAGTTGTTCAGCTCTTTTAAGACGTCTTGTAAGCGGCGTATTGGGAAATCGAGTTGTTCAGCTCTTTTAAGACGTCTTTTAAGCGGCGTATTGGGAAATCGAGTTGTTCACAATATGAGTCACATACAACTACATGTAAATAGGAAAACACCACATGACATCACAAATGTAATGTCCTTAAAATGACAATATTTGAAAACTAATATGGTAAATACTGCAACCAAATATTCCAAATAGCGAATTATTCCCAGAAAATAAACTAATATTAATCAATGGCACGAGTACTATTTGGATAGTATTTACATTTGTTTTAAACATTGCAGAGCTGTAAACTTACAATCCATTCATATAATTGTGTTAATATTGCATGTTACCTTTTAACAATAACAAAGCTGCATGAAATAAAGTACTTGTACATAATATTGTACTGTTGCACACGTATCTAGAATAAAAATCAATTACGTTTGTCCTGTGCATTGTATGTTATAACGAACATTATTACGTATTATACAGACACTTGAAGACTTGAGTATTCCATATTTATCAGAGAGCAATAGGCGTAATTTAATTAGCAGGGTGAATGTGAGAATTGCATATAAAAACGCAAAACACGTCGAGAACTAGGTTTCAAATAAGAATGTCTACAATAAATTACTGCAAATAAGTAATTTATTTTTATATTACTAAATGAAATTACGAACAGCATTATCAACACCAAAATGTTAGGAAATTTTAAAAATGTTTTGGGACACATATACGAATTTATATTTAAAGTAATAGACCGAATATATACTTGAATCATACAAGCATATATAAATTTTAAGCAGAGCAAACGGACAGATCCTCGGATCAAGTAAGCGCTTAACTTCGAAGAGGTCAGCAACTCGATTTAAGACTGCTTATTTATTGTATAAACCGAAGTTAATCTGATCCGTCTCCAACGAGTTTAGCTGAACAACCGGCTAATTGAGTAAAAAAATTGAACAGTTTGTGGCAAAAAATGAATGTCTATTTTACTGAATCAAACAAATTGACCATAATAGTGTACATGTATGGGCTGCTTTAGACCTTATCGACCAATACGGCGTTCGTTTATGGCCCTGTGATTAAAGATCAGTGTAATAGATAAAGGGATAAAGGGTTGTTGCTTTGAAAATTAAAGCATGTCGGCGTTATTTAAGCCTGTCGGCAAATGACTAACTGCTTTGAAGGCATGTCGGGCCCGACAAGAGAAACAGGCCTGCGGAAAACCCTTCGTGCCACGGTTTTCGAAAGCATTTCCAGCTGATGCTCGGGAAGAAATCATTTACAGATAATTTTCACGGGGATAGCAATGGATAAAGTGGTACCATAGGCCAGTAAAAATCCAAAGTTCACGATAATTGTGGTTTATATATGAAGTTATACCGCAAGATTTTGATGGCAACAGTTTGATTGGCTCCTAAAAAGGTCATCTGAGCGTGACCCCTACTGCGAAGTCATCATATCCAGTCAGCGGATAATATAGTAGCATCAGACTGGAGATGATTTAATGAGATTGACAACACTGGGTAAGACGTGACGCCAGATATTGGCCCATTATCGAGCCAAAATAGAGCAATATAGAAAACAGCTCCAACAATGGTAAGTAAAACACCGATTTCAAGTATTATGTCTACAATGTTATACTTGTTTGTGCTGACTTCGACTGCCAACTAAATTGCAAAGACCGTCATATACTTACTTTGACCGATATAATAGATTAAGAGTGGATAATCAGTAAATGAACGTAAACTGCTCGCTGAAAAAATGCAGCTCCTCGTTCGTTTCTTTCAATTATTGATGAGTTTAAATCTGTTTAGAAAAATGTGAATCGAACAACTGTTTACGAATACTATAAGGAACATTTCCTGAAATTTTCAGCAACTTTTGTTGCGTATAAAGTAAATTCTACTTCTTAAACAATGCCAACTCGTGTACTGAGTATTGCATGCTCGTGTACGGAGTATAGCATTGTATCAATATTTAGTGTACTGGGTCATGCGCAAAGAGCAATTACCGCGTATGATGATTTAAACCATACATACCTAACTTTCATTAAATAAAATAGTAATTTTCCAAAGCTTTATCGATACATGCAATATATTATACAATAATAATAGCAGAATCGATTAATATTATACAAATATGGACTTCAATATCGTGTGATGGTGCAACATTCATATTGAACGAGGCGATATACATGATATTACACAGCTAAAAGGTCCATAGATCTACTTGTTGTATTATTTGACTTATAAAATAAACGACAGCTGATGAAGTTGTTACTAAAACACAATTTTGTGTTTTAATATATTTAAACAAAAAGACAAGCAAATCAAGTAAATTAAATGCTTTCTTAACTCACTTTTACGTTTTTTCTCAGAGGTACTTTTATTATTCAAATTCACCATCGCCAAAGAAAAGGTAAATGAGAATAACATTCAGCGATGTCGATTATCTGTGCATATAATCAAACACACACAAAAAGACATAATAATATCCACTGAACATAGCATCACAAGTATAATCAGAGCTAACGTTCTGACATAGTCGTTTCCAAATGACGGCGTATTATGACGTCATCTTTGCACAAAACAACGTCCTGTGCAATTTCAACTTATATTTGCGCGGTTAAGGTAAACAATGTGCAATATCATGTATGATTTTCTTTGGAGGGTGTGTCGCTGAGCCAAATATCACGATCAGCTACGAATAGCCAATCGTGGCGGATCGCACGACAGTTGGAACCTAGAATAAACGGTGTACTTATCGTGCAAGCTTCATCGTATTCCGGGTTTTAGCGAGCAATGAAATGTTTTTTCGATAAACCCCTTACTGAGTACATGAATATACTTACATCATGGCATTTATTGGCTTATGCAAACTGTTAAAACAACATACCAATGAACTATAGACAGGCAAAAGTTACACATTTAGCTATATACACTTTAATATTTAAAGCAATTCGAACGACAAATGACGTACTCGTACACCAAACGCTATTTAATTTGTCAAACAAAGGTGCTATAACAACCAAAAAAGACTCACACCATATACCGGCTGACTTACACCGATGAGATATCACAGTATATTATTAAACAATACTCAGTACAGTAGCCTGCAATACCCCGTACATGAGCAACTGAATAAAGCAATCCCCAGTACACCTGTCACAATAATATTGCAGTCCACATTTCAGCCATTTATTAATCAAAATAATTGGAACTTGGAACATGTGTTCATTATAGCTTATGTAAACAATCGCTCGATTCACATGTGTATATACATGTTTAAAATACTTAATAATTGACTGAAATGGGCGAGGACGTGAAATTTTTCAGCGAGCATTTGTTTTTTAAACGATGTGTATATATTGTTCATCTACAACATGGTCATAGCAATTACACGAATGTCTTCCAAATTTATTTGACAGTCTACATAAACACCTGTTTATAGCATATTATCAACAACTTATTTTAAATCGGCATAAAACCGTTTGTGTAGTGAATCTGCTCTATTTTGACTCGATAATGGGCCAATATCCGGTGTCACGTCTTACCCAGTGGAAATATAGCCAACATGTATTTATACTTGACACCCAGTAGTCTCTATAAAAACAATAGACGCTGCCAATAGACGTGTTTAACGGTTAAAATATTTCATACAAAAGAGCACGTGCATAATGTTTGTGATATTTAAATGAGCACGTGGTAATGTTTGTGATTTGCGATGAATGGAAATTAATCCTTTTACAATAGCTGGGGAGGAGTTTAAACTATTCGTGGCAAATCCTGGATCGGTGTATACTTGTACCATGTTGCCTCTTGTTGCAATAGTTTAGACGGCTACAGTCTATGCTGACTGCAGTCCGATCCAGTAGCTTTATTTAGCTAATTATACACGCGTCGCTGAAAAAGATATCAGCAAAGTCAGAATAATTGGTGGAGAAAATATCTGATATAATTACTTTTGTAAATGGTACATTTTAACTTTACAAAAAGTGCTTCAAAGTGATGCTATATTTCATAACAGTTTGTACATGAACAATCTAGTCAATGCTTTCAAATAGGCGATGAACAATGTTTGGCTTTACAAGGGACCTATTCGACGATTGGCAAATTGACAATTTTATTATTAGTATCACAAATTCCAAAACGAAAAGTACACAATATATAAAGAAGGGAAATAACAATCCTGACACAAAAATATTGGAAATATAGTATTGTTTATGGATAAAATCAATCAAAATCAAAACAATTGAAAACATAAGAATGACAGAGTGCTTAACGTTACGAAATGTTGATCCTGGAGGTCGTAGTTTCGAGCCCCGACAAAGGCAACTTCTTTACATTATTATCTTTATTTAAACAATATAATTTTGGTTAGTTCAAATAATTTTGGATTTTGCGTTTAAGTCATTCAATGGCATGTTTATTAAAACGGAAATCTGTAAATAAGTTCCTATAGTGTATAGGGCTTGCTGAAGCCTCATCGGAAGATAACTTGTTTTTTGTTTGTTCTACAAAGCACGGTTCGTTTGTTAAACATAATACTTATTAAATTTTATTTTTTACATATTATATGATGGTACCATATCACCATGAGTACCAATATATGAATGGTGTAACGGTTCCCTAACTGTTGAAAATGAAACTCATTTAACAAACGTGCTATACGTACACTTTCTTGACAGGCGTGTCTATCTTGGTGAACGAACACTTTACAGTAGAACACGTTGCACACAGAGCACATGTAGAAGTCAACACAGTCGTTGCACTTCCATGCGCGTTCTTGGATAGGATAGACTTCGCAAACAGCGCATTTAAGTGGATATTTGGAAGCACCTGTTATGTATTTCAACAGAAATTGACTCGTTTTTAACCGTTAGTTGCATTGATGGAATATGATGCTTTTTACAGTCTGCGTTAGTCATGTAAGGCATAAGGAGTAGAGAAGATGAAATGCATTACATATTTATTTAATAATGCTGACTTGGAGACGTGGAGTTGTTTCTTAATAATGCAATGCTACATGTATGGCATAAAAGACGCTTGAAGTAACATAGATGTAATGACCATATTATAATGATTCAGTCGTTTCTGTCAAATATCGAATTCATCATACATTATGTTACTTTGCTCCTACTTGCTCCTTGTATAACGTGCATGCCATCTTGATCTTGCTCCTGATAATTCTTCCAAGGAAATGTAACTTGGTAAGATAAAACCAGAAATAGGAATTGTCGACCTTTACATTACATACACAGTTTCAGCAGTTTGTTTTCAGAGACTAAACATTATTCTACAATAAGTATATCTCTATAAAACATCAAAGTTGTAATAATTGACAGTTAATTTACCTGCACTTGTCTTCGACTGCTTGGTGGAGTCTGACTCAGGTTGTGCTTCGTGATATTGCTCAGTGGGAATTCTAAAAGATGGACATTTGAAAGCAAAGCAGATACGATTCCATATAATCCTTGAAAGCCAGAAGGAGCTATTAACTTTCTTTGCACATATGCTGATAACACCTTCTGGCTTTCAAGGGACGATATTACTTTTTCGTGGCAATGCGTTAGAATTTATATTATTAAATATTGCATAATGGATATACGCATAATTATACGAAATTGTATGAATACGCTGAACAGAAACAGCGTCGTCGTGCACCGGTAGTCAGATGTGTCAATGCAGCATCCGTTTTTGCAACTGTTTCCGCTCAAAAATCGTTATGAATATTTTCTAAAGTAATAAATATGGACATATATATCGACCTCTCGCAAATTTTGTTATTAAATTTACACTTTTTAAAATGTCTGACTTTATTTCCACAATATTCCATAGATCTACTTACTGTTGATTTTCTGGTTCTGCCTTCTTCCAAAACGAATGTAGCTGCGCGTGGTTACGACCATGGACCTCGTAGCACGAAGGGCACATTACGAAATCCACACAGTCAACGCATTTGCAGGCGACTCCTTGTATAGGACACACACCGCAAATATGACAACTGCATGCACTTGGTAAATCACCTGTATAAATGAAAGCAATGAAATTCCAGAAATTTGGAACAGGATTATAGAGGATCATGTGAAAGAATGGCCATTTATTTAAGCCAACTGTCAGATAGCATGAAACTTCACTCTTTATACAGCGCTTCAATTTCACTCAAACGAACATTTGCTTAACCGTCGAACAACATTTTAATGCGACCCAATCTTCTCATATGCTCGAATACCAATACATTGCGAATCTAAGTGGCTTTCAGAAATGAAACTATATAATTTTATAACTCTATCTGCAGGTTAGAAACCATTCTTTCAGCAGGAGAAAAAACCGTTATGTAACATCTTTATTTTGCAGGCAAGTGACCATTTGCCAATACAAGACAGCACAATCCAATCAATACAAAACCAACACAAATAAAGATAAAGCCGGGGTCACAGCCTTGGAACGGACATTGCACAGCATTAGTGGTTTTAATGTTTCAGGTCAAGGCCGAACCTTTCATTTTGCCCAGAATTGATCACAATACATATATATGTAAATATATATTAACCTTATAGGATTGTCATTACAATTATAACGTTATTCAAGATAATGCACTTACATGTAATACATTTAATTACTCAGTGGTTGAACGTTACCCGGACTAACATATTAGGCTGAGTCAAATTACATGTCAAAGGAGTATGTATATTGTATAGAAACGTACCTGCTTTTGGGTTTCCTTGTTTATTGTCTTCCCCTTTAATGGTTTCATTGGCAGCTTCAGATTTCTGATCCGGACATCTAACGTAGATGCATACACATGTAAATTAATGCAAACAATCATGCGTATTCTCAGACAACAGCAAGTCCGGAAATCAATATTATTTTATTAAACTGTCATATTCTTGCATAAAACTTCACAGATTAAGAAAACAACGAGAACGGTAAAAACTAAGGTTCAGTTACACTTTGTTGAAAATATCAATAACATTGAACGTTTTACATCGGTGTATAAAAATGACATCCGTGGCTACAAGAAAGTGTATTATATTAATGCATATAATATTATCAAAGTAAACAAACGCAATAACTGTTATACGAATGAATAAAAACTACTTTAACAGAGATAATATTTATATATCAATTTCTTTCAGTGGCCAATAAATAGGCCGTCCTCATATCATTATTCAATTTGTTAAAAAGCGAGCCATATTGCTTTGTGTACAGTATTTAGATAATGAAACTTTTGTCAGTTACCCAAACACCAAATCCTAACCCTAACCCTAACCCTAACCCTAACCCTAACCCTAACCTTAGCCCTGTACATCAGCAGTTATTGTAGAAAAATGCTTACAAGCTAAAGCAGATTTACAAAGCTCTGAATCTTATAACGTCATGCAGAAAACGGCATTTAGATTATGCAAAGCACCTTTGATTTTGGGAAAGATAAATAGATACCCGTAACACTATAGGACAAGATTTTGACCTATTATGATTATAAATGATTATTTTACGAAATAAAAAGCATGAAAAATGAATAAATACTTCTAAACAGAGATAATAACACTACTCGATTTCTTTTATTTGACAACAAATAGGCCGTCCCAACATAAATGTTCAGGTGAGCTTTATGTCTTGAACTACGTACTGTTTCTTAACGGGTGGTTCTTTCGACTTTCTTTGGACGAAGGCCTTGTAACAGGAAGTGCACATGACTTGGTCCATGCAATCGCTGTCTTTCCAGATAATACCTTGAATTGGGCTCATCTGGCACATATCACACTTGTCTACATCTTGTGCTTAAAGTGTATGTAATTAAATGTTATATGTACATATGTACTCATGACTGAAGATATAATTATATTACACAGACTTACTGAAAACATTGTGCCCGCAACTGACACTCAATACATTATGTTGTAAACTTGGTTGAAATACGGCCAAAAATAATATAAAAATTTACATATTTATGGGACAACCCTCGTTAAATTGTTATTTTATTTATATTTATTGATTTCCATAACATTTTATACAAGAAACACCATAATTATGCAGAAAGCATTTTGTAGAATTTGAAATAACAGTTTTTTTCTTCTCCTGCACTTATACCTGGACTTATTTTAAATCTTTTAGTGGAGTCAACATCTGGATGGGAATCATTCGTATTTTCCTCGGAATATCTAAAAAGTACAACAATAAGACTCAGTGGGACGCAGTTTTCAATATTTGTCTTTTCCCCGTCTATCAACGAGCAAAAGGACTTTTGTATATAATACGACATGGTAATCATCAAATACTTACGGTAAACAACTGTGAACGTATCTTAAGCCTTCAGATCAATGCGCCGAATTGCTCTTTAAAAGATAACAATTGTATTGTGTACGTTTTATCGGTAACAATGCTTACTTAAGTTAACAGTAGACTCGTACATAAATTCACAACAGCAAATAGTGTTCAAAGTGGTTCAATGAGCATGCATACTATTTAGTACAATGAGAAATCGTATCAAACAGTGTGTCTTATTGCGTAACTTAGATTAACAGTTAAATGTGTTAATTACGAGACCTATGAGTGGATAAAAATCAATGGATTCAAAATCAATCTGCAAAAAGTGATATTTCTGGAAACGTCTAGCACTACGTACGGCCGCTTGTTAGATTGCTCAATCCTTCTGAAGACATGTGACTCCTCGTGCTGCCCCCGGGACGATGTGTAGCACGAGGAACACATGTTATAGTTCTGGCACACGGTGCACTTCCAGGGATCTCCTTTGATTGGACTGTCTTTGCACACATCGCATCTTACTACTTGGTGAACGAAACATGTGACAAATGAGAGATTAGTTTACCTCATAACCGGCTACATTTGTATTAGGTAAGTCTTTAAATAGCTATGTATTTTCCTGATTACAGATATCATATTAACTTAACCTTGTACGCAAGATTTTGTAACTCGTATGATGAAGATTCCGAATAGATATAGATCGTTAAGGGCACAGCTGTGTTTTAGTCTCTTAGATTTAACATCTAACCTACCACATGTCTGCAGCGTCGATATTTAGAATAATAATAAGAACAATTATGAAACTCCACAAACATCACCCGGAAAGAAACCCTTGTTAACATCCGCTTATTAACATAACTGATTATATTCTATGATCTGGCGTCTTATGTTGTTGGCAAATAGTGTAGTATATCAACTGAACCACCAACAGTGTTGTTTCTTTATTAAGCATTTTGAAGAAAGTGTTTAATTAAAGAAATACCAATTTTGAATTATTATTTTCTGTATTTAGTGTTGTCAAATAAGCAATCGTATTCAATCCCAATTTTTATATTATCTAGAAGAATATAATGAAATACCCGAATGATATCATACCGTTATTGCTCCTACCATATTCAGGTACTTATCCTTATAGATATGAGGCGTGTCTTGGGAAAACCCAGCTTAATGCATCTGCGTAAAGTGTCGTCCCGGATTTATAGCCTATGCAGTCCGCGCAGGCTAATCCGGGACGACACTTTACGCACATGCATTAAGCTCGGTTTTATATTATATCATTAACTAAGTAAACATGAACAATATTGATGATTAGGTATTAGTTTAGAATACCTGTCGGACAAGAAGTATCATTCGCCTTTTCAGAAGCAGACTGTGACCTATCAAATATGGAACCATACATACAGTAAAGCAATGCACAAAATACCAAAATGAAGTGATCATTTTGGCAACATCGCTTGTATTTGTTGTTAAAGAAATAATAAATAATCATAATAACTTGAGGTCAGTACCAGATACAGGTAACTGAAGTGTTTAAGAGTCCTTTCATTGATAACATTTGAAGCCAGAGAAATTTATCGTTTAACTTTATGTCAATACAAGATAAAGTATGTGTCTTGTTGATAATATTGATAACAAGTGTAGCCAGTAAAAAATGCCCTCTTTCCGTAAATGCAGGTTAAAGGAAGTGTTCCTATCTGATAACATTGATATTAGAAAAATGCATCATTTACATATGGGTCAATACAAATTGAAGTTATCATTTGTCGCATTTGTAATCAGCTAACTATATTATATCAATTTACATGAAAAGGATGAAAAGGCTCTTACTGCTTCCTGACCTTTCAACCCCACGGTTTTCATTTACTTCCTGCTGACTGGCTTGAGCACCCATTTACACTCTGTGAATAGTGATGTCACTGCTGACTATCCAAACAGTTTGACATAACCCATTCATTACATCAAATTACATTTAGAAAATTATATCGTTTCGCATACCGTTTTACTTTCTTCCACTTTAACACGACGGGAAGCACTTAACAGCAGGCTATTATGGAGTGTGATATTGAATGCAAAACGAGGTGAATTTAATGTTTCCGCTGTTCTGCATTTGTAGAGAAAAATTTTAGTGCATACAAACTAAAATGCCATTTAAACGTTAAAAAAAAAAAATTATAGACACGTTTTATGCCTACAGAAATCACAAACCACAGAAATGGACATGTACAAAATCACGAAGTCAGGACAAACTACTTTCGACTCGTTTAGCATTCAGTCGTAAGGCTAGACTGACACGCATTTAAATATTTCCTTAACATGGGGAATCTATTCGTTAACACAGATAACAAGGCCTCAATGTTAAAGGGATGTGTTTCACGAGAGGCAAGTTTATTGTGTGCGTGTAAACGTTCACCGTGCATGCACTTAATGCAAAATGTATTGGGCATATACTTCGTAAAGGAAGTATCGTGTTTCTGGGGTTTTATTTATCTTATAAGTATATAGTACATTGATTAAAAGTGTCTTAAGTGTTTTATCTTCTGTGCGATAAAGTGTTTAGCAAATAAGACTTCTTATCATCACGTTAAGTTTCGTTCTTTTAATAAAGTTGCGTAATGTTTTAAATGAACAAATAGTGCGAACAAGCATAATTTCATTCTACGTTATAATTTAACCTAACTAGTTAGTGCTAACTAGAAATTCACTGTCGTTTCTTTTTTTACAAATTACATAAGAGGAAAAACGGATTGTCTAACGGATATCCATGAAATTCACAGATACGAAATAAATACGAAATACGAAGTAAATAACTTGCAGCATTGACATATTTAAGAAATCATATTCACCGTTAGTGGTGGACATTATAACTCTTGCAGAGATTTATAATAAACAAACTTTTACGTATTTAAAAACTAAAAACATATCGAAAATAAAACATTGCTTGCAATACAACATGTATTTCTTTATGAAATATATACGTATTTTGTGTTAAATCACTTATTTATCGAACAGTGATTACTTAATAGTATACCATAATTTCTAAGTTTAGTGAACAGACAGGTGGCGCCAGTTTGTCTTTCTCGAACTAATGCTAAATGTGAAATCCGTATTCGTCAGATTTATGAAAATGTTCAATGTTTTGTTTTTAACCGAAATGTGTCTTTAAAAAAAAAATCAAAAACAAATCAATCCCGGCCATATACCTAGCATTTTTTAGACCGTTGCTCAAAATACACAATTTATTGTTTTGACCTAAGCTGCCGTCGATGCTGAATTTACATGTATGCATTTAGAAACTATTATATGACTTAACATCGGTAACATGTGCGCTTACAATAATTATATATCATGCTTGAACACAAACAGCCATAACATCCATCAGCGGCGTAGCTTCCTTCAGGCCATAAAGCCCCAGGGTCTACACATTTTTGTGAAAAATTGTAACAAATAAACATGTCAAATATGCAATAAACAGCTAAAGTTTCCGTGATGGGGTTGCGGGGACGTGTCCCTAACGTACCTGTTACAGATTGGAGCTGAGTTTTTTAAATGATAATGTAGACAATCATTAGTGTCTTGAAATCTATACATGCGCACCAATGTGTTCTTACATAGGTTTTCAGTTAACCGAAGTATATATATATATATTTGCTAATCTTATCGATCCAAGTGTATACAGATAATGGTGTTTACCCATGAATGGTGTTAATGATAATACACCAAAGTGATGTGATGCTACCAAATACAAACCCAAAATCATCTCCAACACCTGCCGGGGCAATCCACTCCCTCATTCACCCCAGACAACTTATAAAGTGGCCTACACATATTTATGGACCAAGCTACACCCCGGGCCATGTGTCTGCACCTTCATTCCTTCGTTCGTTTTCCACTAAATACTCCAGCTATCGCCGAGGCCTAAAACCTGGAACGATCTATTATTATAGTAGGTACTTCAGTTCACTAAATTGTGAACCAACGCAGGTGTTCTGCCCATTCATAACTGACAACAGGCAACTATTCGGCATTGCTGCTAGTGTAGTTGACATTCATTGTTTTTTCGTGCCGTGTGAACCGGTTAAAAGGCATACCATATTTCTGAAGGTTTTCTTTGCTTTTCGGTAGTCAATAACTGTTATATCAGAACGCTGACTGGTGGGCGGAGCCTAATATGCTAGATTACCACGCAATAAGTAGCGTGCGGTATATTGGAATTTAGTTGTAATTTATACGCACGCTACTTATTGCACTGTAAGTTTTCACATAAGGATCGCGCACCAGAAAAATTGGACGAAACTGTTCTGTATTGATTTTTTATTTAAACAAATAAAATCTTAACAGTGATCGGGGTGAACATGTTGAACTCAACAAGTTGTAAACAATTATAAATTGAATATGCAGCCTGTGAATGACACAGATCCGGAGGCGTTCGCGAGCTTGCTTGTAATGTCCGTTAGAGCACTACTTTTCTTCACTGATAGATTCCTGTTTTAATATCTTGTAACAATTCAATTTTGCATTATGATCTAGAGCAGCCGATACCTCCTTGTCTCTGCCGCCCGCTTGAAGAGCGACGGCCGGTGCGCGCCATGATCTCCTGCTCGTCCACTCCTCTATTGTAGAGTTCTGTGTCGCAAGTACGCTTTCCGCTATGATTCGTGAAAATGCCCTTAAAACCGCCCAGGGCAGCAATGTCCTTCATGAAGTTACCAAGGGTATTAACTCCCACAGGACGCTTGCGGTACCTAAGACCATCACAAGCAAGTGGCCTGAGATAGAACGGTCCAGAATGTCCAAGCGCATTCAAGTAATACATGAAATGGTCTGCTATCGACCTCAGGCCTGAAAATAGAACAACAAGAAAAAAACTCGGTATGGGTCCGAATTAACTTTAAAACATAAATTCCTTTCCCTAGATTTTGCTCTTGCAAATGAAGTAAAAATGTATTAGTTATGTAGTGTGCGTTGTTAAGAACGAGTCTCCCGGTTAGCTTAGATGGTAAAGCGCCGTTTTCCGACGGTCGCGGGTTCGAGAACCGCACCGGGTTCACCTTTCATTCATAGTAACGACTATTAAAATAGACGTTACTATAAATGAAAGGTGAATATTGCGGAAATGGTGTCCGCCTAGCGATCGGGATGTCCCGGGTTCGATCCCCACTCTGGCAGCGTTCTCAATATCGTCCCCAAAGACACCACATAGTGGTTCTACCCAGGCAACGGACTCGAGGGTGTCTCAATAAGCCTGAGGCTTCGATGCAATCGAGTTAAAATAAATACCGTAGTTTAATCTACAAAAAGAAAGAAATAATTCGCTTACCTTCTGTGCAGTAGTGTTTTATATCTTTTCGTTGCAGATGTCAATGCCCGAGTTTTCCTTGAATGTCTTGTTATCCCTTCCGAGGAATCTAACGTACTTCTCGATCTCATCTTCCCCAATTTCAAATTGTTCGCAGACTAGGTTACGGTGCTCGTCGCGTTCGCGTAGACCGAAGAGTTTGCACACGTAAAAAAAATACTTTGTATTGCAACCGTTTATTATCGCCTTTTCCAAAAACGCAAAAATTCCACAATTTCTCTTCAGCGTCTTCTGGAATCGGATCTGCCTTTTGCACATCTGCATCAACTCCCTTCTCTAATAAATCCTTCATTTGATTGTCAATTGTCTTGTTTAACGGACAAAATTCAGGATCCTTTTCATCGAGGAAATTTTTGTCGTTCACATTTCTGTCCCGAAGGTAACGCAACAGTCCACACACTCAGAATCAAATTAAGCGTGTTGCTTGTGTAGTATTCTCCTGTTTGATTTCGCACTTCCAACACAAACCTCTGCAGCCAATGGTTCATTTCTTCTTTTCTCATAGATGCTAGGTCTGGAATATCACCTCCCCGTTTTTTCCTCCATTCGTGGAAGACAAGTCTAGCCCATCGCGTGCTTTTCTCTGTGTTTTTGTTAATTCTTGAAGCATTGAGGATATCAATGTCTTCATCGGTCACAGCGCAAAAATTTGGAAACGACACTGATGATTCCAGGCATGCCAGACATCACGTGACCTAATGACAGCGCTAAATTTGGAAAAGAAACACGCCTCAGACATCACGCGAAGTCTAGGAAACAACCATGGGATCGGCATCGTGGAAAGTTGCGATTTGATAGGTTAATATGGTATAAAACACTTGTAGCACCCTTTGACCTTAATATGTTTATTATTTAATTTCGCCCTGCGGGCTCGTTAAATAACTAACATATTTCGGTCAAAGACTGCTACAACTATTACATAATATCCCAATTGACCCATACATAATCACAATACATGTACTTAAATGTAGATTAAAAATTATAATTTCAAATTTATAACATGTAAAAGAAATGTTAAGTCCTCTTTTGAGAAGTTTATGCTAAATCATATTTTTAAATCTATGTTCTGTTTATTAGACTGTTGGTGCTAGCCAACAGGATTTAGAAGGTATATTCAGAAATCGGTCTTGAGAGAACTACTTCGTTACTTTGCAGGCTATGCGTCAGTAAATATAAATAACTGCGCTTCGCTCGCTGAGCAGTGAGGCTTCCTGTTATCGATGCTACATTCTATGAATTGATGACAAGAAATAGATTCGATTTAAAACACTAAAAACAATAATAAAATCCATTTAGTCCACATCTACAAGTGATTCCATGTTTTTCTATTCACATAGGTATGATAGTGTATCTGTTTGTGCTGTTTACTGGTTAACTGGCTATAAGTGCGTATTACATCTTATTTCGTAAGTTGTATTGACTCAGTACATATAGCGGAGAAATTGTAACCACTCAATTGACGATTGATATTGTTTTTGACGTATACTATATACATTAGAATTGTGGAAAAAACTTGTACTCCTAAACATAGTTTTTAATGTATTTTACTAATTTAACTTATTTTTAATTTAATTTACCGAGCATAGCGCTTGCGATTAACTGCACTGAACATTGATTCGAACTTATACGGTTCATCGACTCTTTTTACCCGTTGTAGATTGACTTGTATGCATAAACTAGGTTTGCTTTTTGAATAGTTTGCACAAACAATATTTGCCTCCCACGAATTACAAAAAAGTAATAATGAGAATGTCGTAGATAAATAGCATTGAATTAGACGCGCGCTATATAAGTTTTAATTTGCAAAATACAGTGTCCTGGATCTTTATCCTCAAATAGGCCAAATGCCAGCTTATACCAATTTATTTAAGTAAAGTGTATAGTTATGAGTTTTGAGATTTGTGTTTTAGAAATGATATAACAGGCAGGTGACTTACTTCAATACATTTTCAATACATTTTCCTATAATATGATAAAATACTCATAATGTATTTTGTTTTTAGTTTCTTTTCTTTTCTCGCCAACAGTCTTTGTACCCTCTCAGCGTTTTGATTGTTTCTGTTATGTGTACGTAAAATGGCACAGCCTTTAATGAACTGATTAAGCTTTGTATTTAAAGGGACAATGTCGTCGAACCGTTGGATTTCTATTACACTATAAATGATACTGTATGATACGCTTTATAAGACATGTGCATGAAATAAAACAAAATCAAAGGTTAGTTCCAAGTTTCAAGTGAATAACTTATGTAGTTTTGAAGTTACACAACTGTTGAATATAAACTTTAACCAGCAAATCTACGTGAAAAAGAGGCATAACTCTGTCAAAATACAAAATAGAGCTATGTGGAATGTTCACCCTAATACTGGAGTTGATGACAAAAGTATATTCCAAGTTTCAAGTGAATAGCTTTTGTAGTATTGAAGTTACAAAACTTTTGAATATAAACTTTAACCAGAAAATCTATGTGAAAAAGGGGGATAACTCTGTCAAAATACAAAACAGAGTTATGGGGAATGTTGCCTCTGACACTGGAGTTGATAACAAGGTATATTCCAAGTTTCAAGTCGAGCTAAAAAGCAAGAGAGGGAAGGGGATGCGGGGGAATCTTCTTCGGTTATGTTAATACACATAGCTTAATGAGTATATAATGATTACATCAATATTAAATAAAATCTGGGTTTTGTTTAAATTGGTTGTTTGTACACATAGATAAAGACCCCTGTTTTAGATTGCGTGATTATTGTGCCTATAAAGTTTTATAACCAAGTTACAGTCCTGCTTACAGCGCTTGAACTCAAGTATACATCTCATTATAACATGATAATAGTATACCGGCCGCTTTGCAGTTAGTGCGCAAATCATCTCATTATAACATGATAACAGTATGCCGGCCGCTTTTGCAGTTAGTGCGCAAATGTGGTGGAGTGCAGTGCCCCTTTAACGCTACGTGTTGTTATCAATACGGCTCACGGCTGCCACACAAGATTGTGTTTACATTCTAAAAATAGATCAGGATCTCTGCGCGTAGAAGCAGGTATGTATATTTTATCGAATTCAGTTGTCATAAGCCGTGTGTGCTTAGCTACAAGTATGGTCTAAGTTAGCAAATAGGTATTTCGCTTCAGATTGCAATATTTACTGTTCCGTTCAGAAATACAATGATCTTTGCTGAATCTGGACACGTAATTCGGAGTGGCCTACTTTTAAAACATTGTGAATTTCACCACGAAGATACAATCTTGTACATGCCCAGTTATTTCGATCAAGATTGATATTGGCTGGTTGTCAAGAAGCTTGTATGCATAATATTAAAATACAGACGTTTTTAAGCTTCGAAACTGATCGTTTTATATTACGTTTCCTTGTGGTCAAACTGAACTTATTAATTAAAGGGATAATACTATGTATTAATGCCAACAAGAAATGGATTAAGGAACCGTCTCGGACTTTGTGGTTTTTGTTTACGTGAATTTGACGTATAAATCACATTTACACGTATTATCGCGTGGACAGCTACGCTGCAAATAACTAAAACAACAAACGATGTACAATGAAGAAGTGCGCATCCAGAGAAAATAATTCGGGTAATTATTTTGAATAAAACATTCTTACTAGAAGAGTCCAACTTTTATATCAAAAGTTTTGTCAATAAAGAACTGGAAATACAAACATATTGATTTATTTCAAATAAAATTATGCGGAAAACTGTATTGCAAAGTAAGTTCAGTCGAAATATTAATTGGTTACTTCACTAGATCTACAATTGTCAAACGTACGGTAAAATCGATTTATTTCGCGGTTGTCTATAATTTTCGCGTATTTCGCGGTCGGAACATTGAGCGAATTTAAGACCCCCCGTGAATTTTAATTTTGCATAAATCTAAAGAAAACATCGATAAAATAATAAAAAATACGATCGTCATCATCATCGTCGTCATCATCATCACCATCATCATCATCATCGTCGCCGTCACCATCTTCATCGGCATCATTGTCATGATCATCACCATTATCATCATCATCACCATCACTATCATTATCATCATCATTATCATCACTATCATCATCATCGTCCTCGTCTTCGACATCTTTTTCAACATCGTCTGGAGCATTATTCTTTCCAGCAAAATTAGAAGCAAGACCATTATATTTAACAATGTTTCAGTATAGCCACCAACGCCGTATTATAATATGTAAAGTCTAATCTGCAGATTATCAGCAATGTTTGAGATTCTACCCGTGGACAGTCCGAGTGTGTCCACGTCTCTACTGGTCAGTCTGGTCGTCCTGTGTGCGTACCAGCTCTTCGTGTGGTACCGACGGTACAGACAATGGTTGGCAGTCTACGACGAGCTACCACGTGACCGAGATACGCACTGGTTCTTTGGGCACATGCACAAAGTATGTATGAACGAATTCTATTTTATATATCCACTACTTCTACTACTCCTACTGCTGCTGCTGCTGCTCCTGCTACTACTGCTGCCATGCTGATGCTGGTTCTATTGCAGCAGCTGCTTCTACTACTACTTCTTCTACTACTACTATTACTACTACTTGTTGTTGTTATAAATTTTATTATTAGTATTATTTTTTATCATAATTATTATTATTATTACTTTCCAGCACCCAGGTCCGGGGGAGGACGGTATTCAGTTCCAGTTCGCCTACACGCGCCCTTTCCCACGTCTGCACGCGCTTTGGTTCGGTCGTCTGCGCTGTATACTGATCGTACATCATCCGGAGACTGTGAAAGTTATCTTACGTGCTTCGGGTATGCTAATATAACGCTGGTAATTCATTGTGCCTCAGAAACTCAAAGTTGCAATTCTTTTGCTCTCTTTAACGATAAAGTATATAGTAATTAAATAGGTCATTCAATTGAATTAATATTCTCTTTTACTGATATTTAATTTGAAATGCAATTGTATAAGGTTAAATTTCATTTACATTTACATGTATTGTGATTACTTCTAGGCAAAGTTTAAGGCTCGGCATGCCTTTAACCGGTTTAAACACCCAATGCTTTGCATTGACCGTTCTAAGACGATGACACGAGTTTTAATCATTTTATTTTTTGGTGGTTTATATTATGTTGTGCGTATTGTACCGTAATGTTATTAAACAAGTGATTTCATACAGGCACTGTTATTTGTCCGAAAACTGTTTTATTGGCATGAGCCCATAGGGCGAATGCCTTTATACAGCTGGCCGATGACATTTATAACAGGGCCTGCACGAAATCACTTATTTAATAAGTATATTGTTAATCAGATTTATTAATATTATTGGTAATTAGCCCTGAAAATTTTACAAATCCGATTATTTGTGTTTTGTTTTGTTCATTTCAAGATGGCGTCATTCTGTTTCTAGAAAAACTTGCATATTTCCAATTTCATATAGGAACAGTTCAACCGACAAATCAAAAGCGCTAAATTTCGTACAGGTATCAACATTTCATACAGGCACCGGTTTTAGCCAATCAAAATGCTTATAGATCCCATACATGAACAGTTGAATTCATACAGGAATAGTTGATCGTTTTATTTACTCATGCTAAGTGATACAAGACGTGCATTTTCACTGATATTGTGCGTAATAGTGTACAGTTTGTTAATAATGTGTAGTATTTGCATTGTCATTTTGTCACTTGCCTCCAATAAAGGACCAGAGGATGTTAATACAGTGCTGCAGATAAGCTTTTAGACTGGGGTTAAATGTATGCTTATTTCTAAAATTTGGGAAGAATGTACACTCTGTCCAGATCGTATGTGGGTAAATGTACGCTCTTTGTATGATCAGTGCGTGTACGTTTACATCCAATAAAACATTACAATATGTGCAAAAACAGAGAAGTATTATAATAATCCTTCATAACGTAGCAACATCATTGAAATACAATCATGTTACAGGTAAGAAATCAAATTTTATTAAAGGTTTCGATCTTTTTCTGCGAAATGTCATCGCCGTTAGCAGAAGGCTGAACAAAATACAAAATACAAAACATCAATACAAAAATGTCTAAATGGCGGATATCGCAGTGGGCCGTATTGGGTTTTGACGTTATCTTCGCGAACATGGATAAAATTGTGCGTTAATATACGCCCAGATTTTATTTTTTCTGCGTATTTGTACAATCAAACTTTATATATTTATATATCTGCATATATTTCGATTTTCTGTGCGTAATGTACGCCATATCTGGGCCTCTGTTTAAATGCTGTTGATGTTTCTGGACATTCAAGACATCTTATTTATCCATCATCACGTGTGCATTGACGAAATAACACCCCGTGGGATAAACTTAGCTGTATTCCACCTTGTTTAATTCAGCAAACACGCGCATTATAATGACGTTTTTTGGTTTATTTTGGTGACGTCATTTCATGTTGTTCGTGTTATCCGGTGATTTCTTTCGTTTATTTTCAAAATAAACACAGAAAATGATGGGATAAATAGAATACCAGGCAAGTGTTGAATACAGATACGTTTATTTGCTCGGCACGAAAACCTTAACCACTCGCCAAGGCTCCTAAGCATCGCTAAATAAAGTTATCTGTATTAAACACTTACCTAGTATTCTCTATATCTGAACGTTTGCTGTGTACGTTGGGGGTATTTTTGTAAGCCTACTGCATTTGTCAATCCTTTGCAGCATATTTAGAGATTTGAACTTAATTCCGTAAAAAAGGTCTAATTAAGCTCATGCATATGTAAGACACATTTTATTTGGCGTTGAGCGTTGCACACTAAAAAATGTGAACAATCATATACATAAATTAAGATGCTCTCCCACCACCATTTGCTAATGACGAAAATGTAATGTGGGTATAAATCAAACATGAACAATCAACAATGTGATATTTGAAGTGTATTTAATTTCAGCGCATGTCGCCAAGAAGCCCCGGGGCCCTGGTACGGCCTACATGCTAGGTATAAAATGGCTAGGGGAGGGCCTGCTCATTGCCAATGGGGACAAATGGGCGCGAAACAGACGTCTGCTAACTCCCGCCTTCCATTTTGACATGCTCAAGTCCTACCTGAGCAAGCAGAACGCATGCTCTGACGTACTTCTGGTAGGTTAGGTTCAAACGGTCTCTTAGATTTTTATGTTATTGAGTGCCAACTGTTGGTGATGCTCTTTTGTGTAAAATAGGTTAACCTATAAACACTTGATATTCGAGTACATATATTGGATAAAATGCCAGATTTATTGGCACATTTGTGGATACGTCTATAATGCATTGGTCCCACTTCTATGTATTTTGGCTTTAGTAAGGATTACGACATATACGTTCATGTTAGTGTTGTTAATGCAGATATTAATGTTAAGGAGGTCGATTTTGTTGTACTTTGTATTGTTTTGTTACTGGCGCCTTTTTTATATTTTGAATACGTTGATAAATTAATATTTGTAATTTTGAAAATTGCTACGGTCATCATTATGAGCCTCATTGTAGTTGTCCGGTGGATAAAGTTATGAATTTGAAGGCCGATATAATGACGTTGTGCTTTTCAGAACAAAATGGACGTATTCGCTACATCCGGTCAGTCGTTTGAGGTGTTCAGACATCTTGGGCTATGTTCCTTGGACATCATTTCAAGATGCGCGTTTTCCAGGGAAACGCACTGCCAGACAGAAGGGTAGGTCCCTACGGCCAAATCACTAAAACTTCTGCAAAGTAGCTCAACATTTATAAATCAAATCAAAAGAACCTCCCGATATGTTTACCGTAAGCTCAAGCGTAACTTGAGTGTTTGTCCATTTATCTGCGCCATTTTCGGAGTAGGCCACAGCTTTCACTCTTTGACGATGGCGCAGTCCGTATCGGCGATAACAAATCATATCGTACATTGATATGCAATTCTCAAGATATAACAACACTTGGTATTTGGAATTGTAATATGGGTGTAGTATATTTCTTGCACTCACTATTTCCTCAGTGCACTTTGCAGATATGTAGTCTTCTCCTTTGGCAGTTCGAGTCTTACCGACATTTATTCTTCTCCTTTGACAGTTCGAGTCTTAATTATGTGTGTGTGTGGGGGGGGGGCGTATTAGCATAAGTAAGTATTACACTCAAAGTCCCCATCGGATATAAGCTTTCATGGCTCATCCTCGGTTACTACACACTCACTAAAACTTCTGTCTATTTAACCTTATCTCACATTAATAGATTCAATATTACTTCATTTGCTTAAACATAGTTGTTGCTGTAGCATATTCAATTGTATTTGAGCAATTTCAAGTGTTATTGCTTTTGATAGTATTATAAACTACATGTTAGTTATACCAGTGGACTCGATCTGAAATACGAATATGGCATGTGCTGTAAACTTGTGTGTATTAACCTGAATAAAAATGTAGATATGAGGGGCGTCGTGGGAAAACTTTCCGCCTAAAGTGGATTTATGGTTAGAAGAGACTTCCTTGAAACAGAAAATACCATACAAGCGGAAAGTGCCGTCCTGGATTAGACTGTGCAGTCCGCACAGGCTAATCCGGGACGACACTTTACGCACATGCATTAAGACCGGTTTTCTCACGACGCGCCTCATATATATTCTATATATCTTTCGACGATGTTTTAATTATACTTACTTGTTTACAGGGAGAACAATCCGTACGTACAGGCGGTTGGCAGGCTAACGGATCTTTGGATCAAACGCTCCATATAGGTCTAATTTCTGCATATAAATGCATTTATGGTTAACAGAAGAACACTTATTTTGTTCTAAACTTGTCAAAAAGCTTTGGCAAATTTTATGCTCCCATAACCAATAGCACAACAATGCATCGTCGCGTTAATAACTATGTCATTAGCATATAAGGCCATACCAATTTGATTCTATGTTTAGCGTCCCCATGATTTCTCGAAACCTACCAACAAAGCAGGGAAAAACAAACAAGTCGATAAAAACATTTTGCAAAACTGTTATATATCATCTTCATATTGGGAACCTACTGTAACACAGTATGTTAACTGTTCAAATTGACTAGTTGCACGCTATGTTTTACGAATACTAGTAAAAACACCTAGAAGTCCGTTTTTGTTCTTTTTTTCCAAATTATTTACGCTATCGAACTCGATTTTTTACATTGCCAAAATTTTTGTTTGTTTCGTTCAAGCATCCGAAAACCTACCAGCCCGAGGACGCTAAACATAGAATTAAATTTGTATGGCCTTATTGCGTGTCCGGTTAACTGAAGAAAGATTTATTTAAGATATGTCAATAATAGCTATACTTATTGATAACATTAGCAATAGTACAGCAGTGTATAATCACTTAAATAATTCTTAACACTTCATCACTGCATTGAATATGGTGAACTAATCAGATACGGTAGTGACAGCATAAGGAGAGCTGCAAAGTCAAATTGCCGATGTGTATGCTGTGGGTTTCATGATTGTTTAAATAATCGGATATATTTTTATTTAAGTTTAAGCCCATTTACAGTGCATCCCAAACCTCTGTGCAGTAGAGGCAATTGTTAAAAAATTAATGAAAGTCACACTTGTTTAAAAGAAAAACAATCTACTTGTCGAAGGAATCGGTATTGCCATCGATTCTCGTAACATTTTCAGGTAGTGACACTTCTCATGTTCGTTTAAACAACCTTATGCAAACTTTCGTTGATATCAACTTTAATGTCGACGTCACATATTTATACTTCTCGTGTTTGCTTCAACAACCTGATGCAAGCGTTCCAATGTATGTACTGTAATGTCATCACAACTTCTCATAGTAACATTTATTAAATCTGGTATCAATAACGGTATGCAATTGTTCGATGTGTCTACTTGTTGCAGCAACGTTATACAGGCGTTCGACTTTATCTACTTCAACTTCACGCGAGACGGGAAGGAGTTCACGAGACTTTGCAATCTCGTGCACAATGTTTCGGAATCTATGATAAACAAACGCCGTGAAGCTACGGTTAGTGCAATGATAGCGAAAGTCTGCTACTTATGTTTTCCGCTGAACAAGTTTGGTTACTTTGGTTGAAAGAACCACACTATCACTGGACACACTTAAGGAATTACTGTAAAACCATTATTCCTACGGTACGATTTTTTGTGGATCTCGTGGATATATCTTACCACGAATTCAAGTCCCAATGAAATTTCATACATTTAGCATCCGACAAATATCCGAAATATATTTAGTTGCACCGGTGCACTGTCATATTTCTTTTTGAGAAATAGTATAGGTACTTACAATTTGTTGATTTATCACAAATGCAAATTAATGTCAATAAACGTAGAGATGCAAATACGGAGAAATTTAATTTTTCAACACCGCAGTGTTTAAGCTCTGTTTATTCGGGAATATTTAATTTAGGCCAAGTGTGACGTTCGGGCGCCCGTAAACCGGTGTAAACCTCGACTGCTTTGGGGGTTTAAACGTTATGCAGCTGGAGTTTTACTTTGTTTATATTCAATGTATGTTGACGTCGTGTCCGTACCAGAAACAGCGAACGGACGGACAATCCAGTGAGAGCAGAGACTTCCTGGACATCATACTGCAGGCTCAGGACGAAGACGGTTGTGGTCTCACATTCAACGAAATCAGAGATGAGGTGGACACGTTCTTGTTTGAAGGTTGGATTACATTGACTTATTTTAAGTCTTATCCACACGCAAACGTCATGTGAATGTGTAGTTCATGTAGTATGATAATCAAGCATCTGCCAGGTTTATCAGCTCGATTAAAATCCATAAAATTTTAAAACTGCCGTATTACTAATTACGCTTAGGAAATAAAAATAATCGTACTATATTTGCCCGACTCTTTGCACTTTAAAAGACCCTTTAAACCGTTGGTGTCTATTAATGTGTTATTTGCACTTAAAACACCCTTTAAACAGTTGTTGTTTATAAAAATGTGTTATTTGCACTTAAAAACACCATTCAAACAGTTGATGTCTATTAATGTGTTATTTGCACTTAAAAACACCCTTTAAACAGTTGGTGTCTATTAATGTGTTATTTGTACTTAAAAACACCCTTTAAACAGTTGTTGCTTATTAATGTGTTATTTGCACTTAAAAACACCCTTTAAACAGTTGTTTCTTATTAATGTGTTATTTGCACACTTAAACACCCTTTAAACATATGGTGTCTATTAATGTGTTATTTGCACTTAAAAACACCCTTTAATCAGTTGTTGCTTATTAATGTGTTCATGTGCTTAAGTTATGCATGTAGCGTTATATTCCAACATAATTGTGGTTAAATGTCTTAATAAATATCAACGGTTGATGGTTGTTTTCTAGGTCACGACACTACCACATCAGCTCTCAGTTTTATCCTCTACGCTCTGGCGAATCACCCGGAAATACAGGAGAAATGTCGTCAGGAAATTGACGTCATATTTCAGGACAGAGGCACCGACGTCATACAATAGTGCGTAGTTGATAACGGGATATGTTCATGTAATACTTGCTGAAGATTACTGTAAACGTAACTGTATCTAGCGACGCTTAGAAAACCTGTTTATATATCACATAATTTACTGTCCTTGTTTTTTGGAAATTAACAACTTACAAAAGAACTTGAACAACATAAACGGTGCGTCAGGAGATCAACATAGTCATTAGACCTATTATGTCTTTGTTTTCTTGAAATAAACTAGTAAACCCTGTTCCTTCCATAGTTTAATTTCTTTTCTACCTTAGCCAGGACCTGTCGAAGATGGAATACCTCACACAGTAGATCAAGATTCCAACCGTAATCCGTGCAAATGATTGACAGTAAGGACCGTATGATGCCTTTAAGGGTTTCTGTCTAGCTGATGGCGTATTTTGTATTTATATATTTGCTATTCATGTATTATAATGCTTTCTCACCTTAGCCAGGACCTCTCCAAGATGGAGTACCTCACGCATAGTATCAAGGAAGGCCTCCGCCTCTTCTGTCCAGTGTTCTTCATCCAGAGGCAACTGACTGAGGCCGTCACACTGGAGGGATACCACATTCCAGCGGGTAACGTTAATATACATAATTATAAGATAAAACAAAACCAGAAACACCTGCAGGAGATAAACCATTGTTAACAACATCGAGTCCTTTATTTTAAACTTTATGTAAGTGGTCCACGTGTTGTCAACGATTTAACGAAAACAGCAGAAACACTCCAAATTAGTCCATCGTTTAGCGTTACAAACGATTTATACTTTTATCAATTTCACCTGATAACTCATTAACGAAACGGTATTTACAGTATATTTCTATTTGCGTAGTGTTATTTCGCTCCTTCATATACACTTTTCTTTTTCTTTTTGGAATCTGTGCCAAAAAATTTCAAAATGTTCAAATCGTCAATCTGTGGACATGTCCCTTCAATCGCAGTACACATTATTGTAAATAAAATTTTAATATCATAGCATTGCAAATCAAATTAAATAGTAATAAGATATAATTTTATTTAAACTATCTTATGAAAAGATTTACGCTAGACTTGCTCGATTGAACTGGTTTTGTCAAGGTTTTCTACTGTTTGAGTGTGTTGGATTAATTATTGTATTTTGGTAAGTATGTTGACGTCCGTGAATTGGTTACGTTTATTTTCCTAGGCCAGTAATGATTGCATTATACAAACATGATTTCATGTTTTAAAAGAACTTAATTCCATATTTTGACATAATTCTAGTCTAGCAAGACTATAGCTCGGGCACTTGTGAATTCCGTTTGCACAATTAAACGATCGACAAGATTTGATTTTATCCCATTATCACGCCTGCATGGACGAAATAACACCCCGTGGGATAAACTTATCTGTGTTCCACCTTGTTGAATACATCAAACGCGCAGTATAATGACGTCATGTTGTTTATTTTCGAGACGTCATTGGATGTTTTTCGTATTATATAGCGATCTTCTATTGTTTATTTTCAAAACAAAGACAGAAAATGATGGGGCACGAAAACCTAAACTACTCGCCAAGGCTCGTGGTTTAGGTTTTCTAAGTCTTGCTAAATAAAATTATCTGTATTCAACACTAACATAGTATTCTCTATGTCAATGGGTTTGACCATTCAGATAGCTAGGACTTCATTGTTTCACGGAGATGTCTCGTAAAAACACTGTTACACTGTAAACGGTGTTTGACGGAGATGTCTTGTAAAAACACTCTTACACTGTAAACGGTGTTTGACGGAGATGTCTTGTGAAAACACTCGTACACTGTAAACGGTGTGTGTCGGAGATGTCTTGTAAAAACACTGTTACACTGTAAACGGTGTTTGACGGAGATGTCTTGTAAAAACACTCTTACACTGTAAACGGTGTGTGTCGGAGATGTCTTGTAAAAACACTGTTACACTGTAAACGGTGTTTGACGGAGATGTCTTGTAAAAACACTCGTACACTGTAAACGGTGTTTGACGGTGTTTGACGGAGATGTCTTGTAAAAACACTCTTACACTGTAAACGGTGTTTGACGGACATGTCTTGTAAAAACATTCGTACACTGTAAACGGTGTGTGTCGGAGATGTCTTGTAAAAACACTCTTACACTGTAAACGGTGTTTGACGGAGATGTCTTGTAAAAACATTCGTACACTGTAAACGGTGTGTGTCGGAGATGTCTTGTAAAAACACTCGTACACTGTTAAAAGTGTTTGTAGAAGATGTCTTGTAAAAAACACTCGTACACTGTAAACGGTGTTTGACGGAGATGTCTTTTAAAAACACTCGTACACTGTTAAAAGTGTTTGTCGGAGATTGACCTTATAGGTTATAAATTTAATAGAACAGAACATAACAATAAATCAAATAGCCAACGGTCATTTTAACACTTGAATACTGTCAAATACTGACCTTCGACTCAGTTTGAGCACTTTAACGCTTTGGTTATTCGCATTTAGTCACATAACAATCGTATTCTCAGCGCCGTTAATCGGAATAAAAAGATTGCCTTAGAGAAACTAATATTGCTTTGGTAATCGTTTCATAATATATTCATGCATGATAAAGGCCAGTGCAATGTACATTTTTCCGATGTATACATTTACATGTATGTAAACACTTTTCCAGTTCGATTGTTTACACATTTGTATCCGTCCATTCTAGGAAGCCATATAGCCCTGGATCTGTACAACTTGTACCACAACGCGACGGTCTGGGGCGAGGACTATGACGAGTACAAACCAGAGAGATTCGAACCTGAGACCGCCAGGCAGATGGACGCTTTCGCTTTTCTGCCATTTAGCGCTGGACAAAGGTGAGTTGCCTCGCTGATCTTTCACAATTTTAATGTGATTTCTTGTATAGTTAGCTTTTTATAGGAATAAACGTAATCGACAAGTTGGTCTGCAAAATACACATGTATCTGAACCCTCAGTTGATAGCGACAACACCCAAATGTTGATAGCGACAACACCCAAATGTTGATAGCGACAACACCCAAATGTTGATAGCGACAACACCCAAATGTTGATAGCGACAACACACAAATGTTAGTGTTTCAGGCAATATCGTATCAAGTGAATTTACAAGCGAACATATTAGGAAACAAAAATGCATATTGCGTAAATTCAATATCGTTTGTTATCGTTGCCCCATAATTGCATGCGCATGTTGTCATGACTTTGCAGTAATTTTTACTAATTGAGGAATTATTGACATGTTTGTAGGAACTGCATTGGACAAAACTTCGCAATGAATGAACTGAAAATTGTGATATCGCGACTTTTACACAGGTATTCGCCGCTGATTACAAATGCACGTTCTATCATTGAGGAACCTTATAAATACGTATAATAAAATTAACTTTGGAATTTAAAATAATTATTTGATCGCAAATCATTAAATTCAATGCTCAATATAATTCAATTACTTCTCAATAATAGAATGTCACTGGACAATTAAGACATAATTTTCAATGGACAACTAAGAAATAATGTTCGCATTATCGTTGTTTATCGGCTTATAAACAACGATTTGGAGTTATAATGCGTATGAACTAAACCACGAATGCGTTAGTCCGAGTGGTTTAATAGCCACGCATCAGAACGACAAGTAGTTGTTTATTGGCCGATAAAGAGCGATTATGCGAAATGTCTCTCGATTCTAACATTATTTAACGAATATTTTTGCAATTGTAATAACAACTACATTTTACTATGTTCCGCTCAAAATCGGGACTACTTTTTGCGTTGTGTAATGGGTAGTTTAACAATGATAATTGTGTTCTTTGTCTATAAAAAAAATTAGCGTTAGAATATTGTATAAATTATATGTTCAAAATGATCTAGATATTTATAAACTGAAATGCAAAATAACGTATACCCGATATACATAATTATATATAGAAACATCAATGACTGTTTTGTGTAACGCTGTATGAATTAGTCTGCATGCTTTATTGTATGCCTAGATTTGGATGATATTTATTTATATTTACATTTCGTATTGGACAGCCGGTCATATATATGATATACATGTATTATTGCTCAGCTATGTTAACACAATACTTACGTATATTACGTATATATTCAGGTACAAATTCACCGTTAAGGAAGGACAGATGGTAAGAAAGAAGCTTGCGGTAGTTATGAGAACAGAAAATGGAATCTGGTTAAACGTGGAGAAAAGATAAAACGTGTGATTTGTTTACACGTTGTGAATAGTATTTTTACCTTCGTGACAACAGTATTAAACATTAAAGTAGTGTATAATTAACATAAACATTGATGTATTGATCCAATACATGTATGTTATACGCGTTACAAAAAAATAAAATGAAACATTACCTTCATTTATACATATATTTGACATATACATTTGTTTCCACGTATGAATCACTCACCAAACTCGCCAAACAAGAACAAGACTTTACATGCGAAGAGGGTGAAGAAGAAATAAAACAAGTCGAAGTAACACTTCTGGGTTTGTATTGACAAAGCAACTTAAGTTAAATATATCCTTATCCTAAAATCTGGAAATTTCATCACCTGTATTATTCCTGACACAAAAAATACCAATGCATTTACTGTAGGTCATCAAATAAATGAATTCCGAGAAGGAAGACGAAATGTAGTTGATACTTGTTTTTCATCGTGCGTCAGAAAGTTGCAATTATGCTGCTCTGGTTTGCATCTAGCCATTGAGTAATTAAATGGTAATTAAATTGGATAATATTCTCTTTTATTGCTGTTTAATTTGAATTGCGATGCTATGAGGTTAATTTTTATTTACACTTACATGTTTTGTGAATAATTCTGGGCCAAGTGTGAGGTTCGTGCGCACTGGTTTAAACCCCCAATGCTTTGCATTGACCGTTCCAAGGCGGTGACCCCAGTTTTATTCATGTGTGTTTTGTGTTTGTTATGTGTTTTTTACATGTCCTGTTTATTGTTCTTGGCAATTGGTAACTTGCCATAAATAAAAGACCTCGGGCTGCTAATAAGAGTTCTCTCGAGCTGTCGCAACTGGAGTTTCGCTTTGTTTATATTTCCATACTATATACTGTACAAACGCCGAGTTGTAACGCATCTATTTATACCCAATGATATACCGAAATATGACGCAGGAAATAATTATTTATACTCAATAATATATTCCGGATAGTATTGTACATGGTCGAATATGCAGAATATTCTTGGTTTGCGGACATCGTCCACGCAGCTGTCATACAGTTGGACATGGCCATCCAATGCAGACTGGGGTATCTCTGGCGGCCGCCTCAGGCCCTGCTTCCCTCTGGTCCACTGTCCGACCAGAACACGACATTGTAACATAAACTTGTGACCACTCTTAGGATCAGGCGTGGCATAACGATCGGACATCTCTGCTGCCGAAGCGAAATATGTGCCGTGACCCAAAATTGCGCCAACGTTGGTTCCTGCAAGGCGCATGTCGAGGTTTTGAGTGCATACAGTTTGGATAATATCCAGCTTGGTTCCGTGGAACAGGTTCATCTCATTTGGTTCGTATGATCCATTCATGCTCTCCATTTGGTTTCGTTTACTGCAATTTAAAAATATACCAAAACGTTCAACGTGGTTGAATCCACATGTACTTAGACATTTATATGTGCGTACATGTAAAACGAAGGAAAACACAAACGGTGTATGTATTCTGAAACAAATGTATATTCGAATTTCATTGTCACGCATATCAGTAAAACGACAGAACAATAATACTTACAATAAGAAAAACCCCCACAGATATTTGTTCTGAACTCTATGTACACTGATGATTTCTTTGTGGTCAAGTGTTTGGATGAATTTGCCCATCACAGTAATAAACTCATCACTAGATGAAAGGAGTCGAACTTTTTTGACGATTTCATATTTTGTCATCGATGCCCAATATGATGGGGTAATAGAGGGTATTTGTGGTGATGTTTGTTTCTCTGCAGTTGGTGTAGCATTCCTAATAAACAGCAACATTTAAATGTAAGCGATATTGCTGTTATACATGTAGCTTGTACTCTATATTGTACTTATTGACAAAGATAGGCGTATTTTCGTGTCAGTGTCTTGTAGCAACACTATAATTGGGAAAACATCAAACTGTTTATACAGTGTCACGTAATGACGGTACATCGCGATTTTAAACATGTAAATTGGTGAACACCTATTTCAGAAAGGCAAACCTACTGTTAGCGTCTCAAAGGTATTATAGTTCAAAGGATGTGAAACATCCAATTGTATACGTACGATACGTTGCTGACGTTTTCGATTTTAACGAATAAATGCAGCATATCGTGTGTCCTCCTTTTGCCCTCATAGCACGAGGAACACATGTCATAGTCATGGCAATCTGTGCACTTCCAGCGAACACCTCGGATTGGACACTCTTTGCATACATCACATCTTATCCCTTCGTGTGAAACATCAGGAACAAGATTATGCGTTTGATAAACACACCTGCACCCGGTTGGTGCTAGGTAGCCCATTTCTTAGTCCAAATTACGGTAAGGTCATGGTGAGGTTGGGTGATATGAGTGGACTGTGACCGGTCAAAAGTAAAAACTGTGTAAATATCCAAGTGTTGTAGCAAGCGGTGTTGGTGCTAGCCGAAACGGTAAAATCTAGTTAACCAAGAAATGGCACTTTTGAATTATTATAAGTCCAAATTAGTTCAAGGTCAAGGTCAAAGTAAAGTTGGGCGATATGGGTGGATTCGGGATGGTCATAAGCAACAACTGTGTAAGTATCCAAGTCTTGTAACAAGCGGTGTTGGTGCTAGACGAAACGGTAAAATCTAGTTAACCAAGAAACAGCCCATCTGAATTATTCTAAGTGCAAATTAGGTCAATGTCAAGGTCAAAGTGAGGTTGGGTGATATGCGTGGATAGGCAATTGTCATAAGCAACTACTGTGTAAGTATCCAAGTGTTGTACAAAGTGGTGTTGGTGCTAGACGAAACGGTAAAATCTAGTTAACCAAGAAACAGCCCATCTGTATTATTCTAAGTGCAAATTAGGCCAAAGTCAAGGTCAAATTTAGGTTGGGTGATATGGGTGGATAGGGAATGGTCATAAGCAACAACTGTGTAAGTTTGAAAGTGTTGTAGTAAGCGTTGTTGGTGGTATACAAAACTGTTAAAATCTACTTAACCTTGTCACGGACGGAAAGACGTAAGGACGGACGGAAGGACAGGACGATCACTATATGCCTCCTGCATCCTTCCGGGGGCATAAAAACACATTTATGGTAGTAAAGTACGTTAATAGTTCATTATGTGCTGTTAGTATAATTTGATGAAAAACAAGGAGTCTAAAATATTAAAAAGATCTTACACCAGTTTATCAAACTTAAATCATTTCAATAGCAGTCGCACGAATGACATTTAACTAATGACCTTCATTTAAGCACAAAGTCCTATTAAAATATGACACGCATATACAAAATTATTTTTTATCGTACCTTATTGTTAACAGCTTGCCTATTTAAAACATGACATGCATATACGTGTACATAATTATGTTTATTATTTTATAACAATAAATGACTGCAATATGTTAAACGGCATAGAAACCATTGAAGAGAAGTAAAAATTAAGGGTTAGTGTTTGTTGGAAGTACCTGCGCTCGTTGGTCTGTTTCTTTTGGGCAACACGTTGTCGCATATTCTTCGAGAACTGTCCGTTGGAGCTCTGAAGATAATCAGATCAATCCACAAAATATAAAGATATTATAGTAAATTAATATATGATTATTACATTTTGCTGGTTTGAATATTTACAGCCATAATGCGTAAACAGTTGAAAATGATGAGCAATACGTATCCAAAAACATAATAATTGGGTTCTATGATTCTCTCTAAAATGAAATCCCTCGATGGCAATTTATTATGGTTTCTTTTATATGCAATAATTATGTATATGACGTTTCTATGAACAGTAAACATACGATAGCCTTCTATGCGTTTCTATCTTCTTGAATGAATGCGACGCCTCGTGCATGCTTCTATGGTCCTCATAGCACGTAGAACACATGTCATAGTCAGGACAATCTCTGCACTTCCATCGGTCACCTCTGATTGGACATACAGTGCAGACATTGCATCCGACGCCTTCGTGTAAAACAACTAAAACATAGTACGCATTTCCATTAAAAAAACGTTTTTGGTAACAACATTTTAAGCGACCTAAGAAAACCAATCGCCCACTTGACCACTGTTTTGTTTATTTTTAGCAATACGTTCATTTGAATACGTATATATGTTGGCATAACTAAAGAATGTATTATGCCGTACATGTCCAAAACAAGTCTACGAAGAAGTAATCTCTTGTAGCAATATAAATGATTCGCCTAAATTAAAAAGAGTACAAATATTATAATATATTGTGGTATTTTATAAAACAAATCAACGGTTTACAAAGTTTACAACAAATGAAATCTCAGTTTTTTTTTATTGTGCCCCCTTGGATCTCTTTTAATAAATATACATTAATCAAGGAAAGTACCTGCGCGTGTTGGGCCATACATTTTGGACGACACTTGGCTACTACGAGGTCGGACCGTTAGAGTTCTGTAAATATTTAAATCAAAACATATAATGCAACACTATTTTAACACCTTTGTATAGCTCGGCAACATTAACCGGACACTTGTGAACTCTATTAGCATAAATTATGCGTTTGAATTGTTTCCTATATGTATGCTCGTTTTTCCGTGCCCCAGTTTCCCTAGTTTAATTACAGCATAATTATAGTATTTTAGTTGGATACTCTTTTACCGATTTAATTATATATTTCATTGTGTAGTCTACGTTTTTCTCCAAGAATGAAATATATCGATGTAAAGTTATGGTGTACTATCACTTGCATTAACGGCTTATATGGAATGTTTGTAAAATGTGCACATGTGATATATATATTATGTATTTACGGTAAAGTCCAGTCCGCATGACAATTAATACAATAATAAATACATTTAAAATTGAATTGCCTGAATAGTAAGTGAAAAGTATATTTATGTATTTATTAATTCGTGTATACTAATCAAAACTCCTAAAGCATCACACATTCAAAGTTCCTTTAAATGCATAGGAAAACGCATTGAAAAAACAAAAGTGGTCACCATTCCTTTGGACACGGTGCCTTCTTATGTTCATTCCAAGCTTGGGAGGTGCACTGTGGTACTGAATTCAAGAGGGGGTCATAATCGTTATTGACCTGTGTGATTGTATGTCCCTTGTGCGCGTTATACCTCATTACCTTATTGAGTACACTGTTCGGTGCAATTTTACTATTGGAACATGTTTGCATACCAATGTGTCGTCTTTTGATTACCTGTAACTGCATGTTACTATCTTTGTTATGCATTAAAAGGAGCTTTGAATATGTGATGCCTTAGGAGTTTTGATTAGTATACTGTGGTCCTTAGTATTTGTTTTGTTGTTTCCTGTGTATACTTAATCGCGTGACTATGTATTTATGTTATCTAAACAATGATTGCTAATTCCTTTGATACGTTTTGAAAATGTGCATATTATAAATAAACCAAACAAAAACAATAGACAATGTGAATGGTTTAGTAGAATACATAATACAATTTATGTGATTTTTACTGAATACACCACAGTGTAGATCCCATGTTCACAAAACAAGTTGAGCCTGATTTTCAGGTTAAAGATAAACTTGAGCCAGATATTTCAGGGTAAGGCGCAAAAATGGCGTTCACAAAAAATCTGGATCTATTTGAACTGTTTGTCAATTATATATACATAACTGAGGACATTTGTCTGCATACATATGTGGTCTGATATAATTATTATTAAAAAAAACTGACACCAAACTGTTTTATTTAATCTAGAAAAGAAGCTAGTTCAAAACATATATGTTTGAGATTCTGCTCAGTTGAGCAAGGATATCAAGATCAGCTTTATCATATACATACATACGTATATATCTAAGTACATCGGTTTCTATATAATACCATTTATGTTAATCAAGATTATAGTATTCGATTATGCAATGTACATGTATAAGACGTGTGCATCTGTTGCTAGGAGACTCACATCTGACTGATAGGCGTATCCATCTTCTGGAATGAATGCGACATATTGTGCCTTTTTCTTTTGTCCACATAGCATGAGGAACACATGTCGTAGTCCGGGCAATCTTTGCACTTCCAGCGCACACCTATGATCGGATTTTCAGCGCATACATCGCACTTGACACCCTTGTGTGCGACAGCTGAAAACATTTACATCGTAGATATAGTTATATACATATTGTTCTCGTATAAAACAGCTTAAAACATATACATGTACTTATAGCTCTATACAGATTTATATGGAGTACGATTAGGGTCTTTAATATCTTAGACAGCATCATGCTCATAGAAACGAGCATCATTCTCGTAAGGTGGAGCATCATGCTCGATGAACGAGCGTGATGCTCAGTAAACGAGCATCTTGCTCTTTCGGCCGAGTATCATGCTCATAAGATCGAGCATCATGCTCGTCAATTCGAGCGTGACGCTAGTTTTTGTAGCGTCATGCTGGGTTAGGCAATAAAGACGGCCTATTACTTTTGAGCATGATGCTGTCTAAGATATTAAAGACCCTAATCGTAGTCCATATATTTATTAGGAGCTGGTTGTAATAAGATTCAATAGCAAGTTACATCGATGTATTAGTTTGACCTTCCTTGAAGGCAAAATTGACATGTAAATAAAAGTAAATCATTTAACAATGAGTCAGAAATGAACAAGAAACTGTATTACGTTATAGGTACGTTTGAGCTGTTGCATAATGCACATATTTCGATCATTTAATCGTTCAATTTTTTTTCACAATTCCGAAGTTTGTATCTCTTATTTTGACGTAAATACGCAATTATACTATTGTAAAATATTTTTGCTAATATTTATACATAAATGTTTCGGTTTGTTTCTGATTGCTCAAAGGTAATGTGCCTTGAAAGTTTAAAAACTAACAACAGTTTATATTAGGACACATGACAATCAGGTGTTTACCTGCAGTAGCTAAGGAAAAAAGTACATCCATTGTTGTTATACTTGTTATTCCTATTCTTCTTTGGTAGATCTAGGTTGAATTACCTTGAATATATAAAAACAATTACACACTTCGTATTATAGGTCATGTTCATATTACATGTGGTACGCTCGGAATTAACGTGCAACGTGTCTAATAGACAATATAATATTGAATTTTTAATTGGTTTGCACACGATGGATACCGTGTACAGTTTTAAACACATGGAACTCGGGTGGTGTGTGTATTGCTGTATTAAAGGGGCTTATCGACGGTTGATACGGTATAGTATTTTCAAAAATAAAAATATATTTTAAGAAGCATTTATTAAATGACTGCTTAACACGTGTATTTCATTTTTATAAACACACAGTAAAATATTGTGTGTGTTTTAAAATTATAAAAAGCTGTCACCGTAACACTTTTCGCGGGCGCGAGAAACTAAGAATTGTAATAAAATCGATTAAATGAACTGTACATGAAGTAAAGCTATGCACATGCGCACTATTGATAACTGTACTGTAGCGTGGGAAAGTTCGCGATTTGGAAGGCGTGGGTCGATTCCTGCTAGAACCTTGAAAGAAAAAAACAATGTTTCGCAGTGTATTTTTTCTTAACGATTCCATCAATATACTATTACTCATAGAAAAATATATCCGTGAAAAATGGCAATATGCCTTGTTTCGATTCTATATTTACAGGAAATACCGTCGATATGCCCCTTTAAACGGGGCTTTTTTGATGATATTTTATATTATTAATAGCGCATGTGCATTGTTTAATAAAAAGTGTATTTGATACCAACTATTATTGTTTACAAAATTAATGTTAGTTGGGCAATGTGTTTGGCAACATATATGCCTCAAGCAGTAGAAAGTACGATATTTTACATAACTGACAGTTTTGTGTGTTTATCTAATACATAGATGACTTTTATAAATCTGCCGACACATGTTGTTGTTTAAGACGGTATTACATTTGACATAGAATGACCACATGATTACGGTTTTAAAGGTTATGAACACAATCCTCATATCAATTCAAAGCGAGCGTTAGGATTTTATGTAACAGATATAATCCATAAATTGTCTATTACGTAAACTATCGGACGGTCTGAAGCGCGTAGCGGCTACCGGTCTAATATTAAAATTTCGGTACACTGAGAACAATCGGATGACGTCAAGTCAATGTTTTAATTTTATGTGAATGAAGTTACCAAATACGAATAGTACACATATAATTGCATTTTTCGAGCCTTGGTCATGTGTTCCCCATGCCGTATTGTATTGTGTTGTATTGGCAATTGGTCACTTGCCTCATATAAAGGACCTACGGCTATATATCATTGTTTCTCTCCTGGTGATGTCTCTGGAGATTTATTTATCTTATATTTAGTCTAATTTTCAAAAGCATAGCCACATAACTGTTGGAAAAATTATATATTAAATCAGATTAATATAAATCATAGTTAATAAGATTGCGTGGTAGGAAAACTAATTATATGTGTGATACCTACACGACGATGCAAATATAAAAACAAAACCACGATTGCTTTGCTTCATACAAATACCTAAAACCCAAACAAATGCTTGAAAATTATTGTCATAGAACTTATATACAATATTCCCCTATAGTTTGTATCAATGTTATAGTACTTATATATCATTTTCCCCCACAGTTTGTATATAAAATTAAATCAATGTCATAGTACTTATATACCATTTTCCCCTATAGTTTGTATCAATGTCATAGTACTTATATACCATTTTCCCTAGTTTGTATAGAAAAATTTAATCAAATCATAGTTACATACGTGAATCGTATAGAATACCTTTGGAATCCTGGCATTATTGCAATACGACGCAGCCTATGATCTATATATTTTATATCGAAAGCGAAAGTAGAATTAAATCTTACAGGGTTATTATTATATTTATCAATTACCAAAGCATGATTATGTTATATACGCAACAATTTATTTTACAATCTGAGAGGCATAAATAATAAAATGAAATGCTACCAAAATGTGTATTTCCATTCATTTAAAAATAGTTGTTCTGAAGTAATATGACAAAACTAACTTGTAGTGTATAATTTCTTACACATGATTTAATTTAAAACAAGTAGATATTATAATTAACGCATGATACAAAGTCCTCACCAAATACTGAAATTTTAATAAATAAAACCTTAGACTTCAATTATACCGAAAGTGTGAAGAACACAAACGACGATATGCCATATAGGAAAACGAAAGCGAAACAATATTGTTATCAATGTTTAGAATTACCAAATGTTTATTTATAAATTATAATGGTTAATTGACGGTTGGTCGATAAATTAATTACCAAAAACAATAGTCAGTTTTGGACAAGTATTGCAAAATATTGATAAGTGCTTGCTTCTTGTTCCTAAAACTATTAGAAGAATTTTGTAAAACTATAAAATAGCATACTCCTCGCTACAGTTAGTTCCCCCTTGGCGTCGTCAGTAAACACAGCCACCGTGAGTGAAATCCTTCCAGATTTTAAAGGATTTTGAGATCAGTTTGATCTTTACTCCCACACTAATGGTGCAACATGGCTAAAGGTTAAACGTGGAGAAAAGCGAAAACGTGTGATTCTTTACACTAAATAGCATTTTTACTTTCGTAAAAACGGTATGAAAGATTCAAGTAGTGCATAATTAACATAATCGGTATCAAATTTATTTGAAGTGTAGATAAATACACACATGTGAGAAACGCTATATGAAAACAATCTGTACAACATTACCCCCATTTATACATATATATGGCATACACTAATTACTTCCCAGTGTGATTCACTCGCCAAACGAGAACATACACATGGAAGAGTGGAAACAAGAACTGAAACATTCAAACTAACGTTACTGGCTTCATTCTGAGATCAAACAACATTAAAGTGTGTATGTACGATCTTTCATATTCATTATAAAAAATTTCAAAATAAGCAGATGAAACTGATAACATTTGGAAGCAGACAGATAAAACCTGTCGAATGAAACACTAAAATATTGAATAAATCAAGTAATACGACTGTCAACTTTTGCATCGTTTCTTAGTGTTATGTAGTAACAACTGTCGATGCAATGTATATGTATGGATTGGAGTTTCCGGCTGTACAGCAAGTTTGTGATTAAAACATAGACAATTATGCGTTTTACAACAATGGATTGTGTTTACATTTCTTCCATTTTAAATCAAAGTATATGATAGTTAACTTTATCGGGTTGTTGAACAAGTATGTAACTATATGTCTGTTGTAAGATCGTACATACATTCTTAAACTTATACGAAACGAATTTAGCTATAGAGAATATTATAAAGTATGCACTAGACGAATACATTTCATTTTAATTACGGGCCTTCCGACTACCAATGTGTAATGTAGGGACCTTAATTATGAAAACGTTGATAACTTATTAAAAACTGCACGCTTAAATAACTTGACATTTTAAAATGTGCTTTGTATCTGTTTAAATATAGGGTAATTATTAAATCGATCTATCTTACCTACATAATCACATTATGAGTATTTAATAATTGAAAATAAACACGAATAATAATAGCATTTAGTATGTATAATTATTAAACATAATAATATTGCGGGTATGTGTATATTTCTAGAAGTGCAATTGTGAGGTTTTGCATATACTTGTTAGTTTTTGCATAAACTTGTTAATTACCGATAAAAACTATACGTCATCTTGAAATATCAAATATATATTGTAAAGCAACAAGGTGAAAGCCACATACAACAAAAGTAAACGCGTAGAAAATAAAGGTCCAGTTCTGCGTTGGGAAACACCTAAATACTTTAGGCAATCATATGTTTAAATAAAAGATTATTGATTCTAATTGTATAATTGTTTTATAATGCATGACATAAACTATAAAAAAGAACATATTACACTTTCTATCATAATGATATAAAATGGCATCATAAACAAATCTAAAAATAATAAAACACTCTTACCTTACAATCCACTATATACGTCTCGAAAAATGGGTAAAATGTACTAAACAATACTGTATGGGAACCAACAGACAATTATGTAAAACTTGAGACTGCACTAATTTCAATATGAACATCAAAACAATTAAAAAACGAAATTAACTAGATCTATACTACCATGTGTAAAGAAAAACGAAAATCTAAGGCATAAACATTCAATAACGTCGCAGCACATCGTAGAGTGTAGAACACCGAAAGAATACAAACATTAGTAAGTAATCACCACAACATGTAGTAATATAACTGTAGTTAAAACAACTCGATACACATTCTATTCACAATTTAGGAAATGCGCAGCTAAAGACACCGAATCTGCTTAAGCATACATGCTTTTATCTCAAACTTTTGATATACGTACGCTCTTGTGTTTTGTTCACCGTCGCATTCGTATGATACACTTCACTGAATAGTTTTACTAATTAGTAAATGCAACTTCGGATTGTTTTTTTTTCAGAAAGCCGATGCACATAGGTTTTAGGTCATCAAATTAATGAATGCCACACTATATACTGTACAAACGCCGAATAATGACGCAGCATCTACGCTCGAAATTATTTATACTCGATAATATATTCCGGATAGTATTGGACATGGTAAAATATGCAGAATATACTTGGTCTGCGGACATCGTCCACGCAGCTGTCATACAATCTGGCAACGCCATCGAATGCAGACTGGGGCATCTCAGGCGGCCGCCTCAGACCCTGCTTCCCTCTTGTCCACCGTCCGACCAGAACACGGCATTGTAACATGAACTTGTGACCACTCGTAGGGTCAGGTGTTGCATAGCGATCGGACATTTCAACTGTCGAAGCGAAATATGTGCCGTTGCCCAACATTGCACCAGATGCAGAGAAACAAGCACCACCACAAATACTGTCTATTACATCATCAAATTGGGCACCGATGACAAATGATGAAACTGTCAAAAAAGTTCGTCTCCCTAAATCAAGTGAGGAGTTTATTACTGTGATGGGCGGAAACCATTTTTCCATTTTAAGTTATGGTAACCTTGACCCCACCCACCCCATATGGAATCCCAAGAGAGGTCTCAATATAAGGTATCTATGTATGAAGTTTCATTAAAATATCTCGATGCGTTGTCCAGTTATTGAGCTGAAACTGTTTTTCTATTTTTTAGCAACGTTGACCTTGACCCCACCCACACCATATGCCATCACAAGTGAGGTCTTGATATAAGGTATATATGTTTGAAGTTCAATAAAATATCTTGATGCGTTCTCAAGTTATTGTGCTGAAACCGTTTTTTCTATTTTTAGTAATAGGAAAAACTTTGACCCCAACCACCCCATATGCAATCCCAAGCGAGGTCTGAATATAAGGTATCTATGTTTGAAGTTTCATTAAAATATCTCGATGCGTTCTCAAGTTATTGAGCGGAGACCGTTTTTCTATTTTTAGTAATGGTGACCTTGACCCCACCCCCCCTATGCTATCCCAAGCAGGACTCAAGATAAGGTAACTATGTATGTAGTTTCTTTACAATATCTCTATGCGTTCCCAAGTTATTGAGCGGAAACCGATTTTCTATTTTTAGTAACGGTGACCTTGACCTTGGCCTTGACCCCACCCACCCAATATGCAATCCCAAGCGAGGTTTCAATATAAGGCATCTATGTATGAAGTTTCATTAAAATATCTCGATGCGTTCAAGTTATTGAGTGGAAACTGTTTTTTATTCTTAGTAACGGTGACCTTGACGCCACGCACTCCATATGCAATCGCAAGCGAGGTCTCAATGTAAGGTATCTATGTGTAAAGTTTCATTAAAATATCTCAATGCGTTCTTAATTTATTAAGAGGAAACCGTTTTTCTATTTTTAGAAACCAACTTTCATGATCGTAGGTTAAAGTGTTCTCATGATATCATGCGGAAACGAAATGGTATACCGTTTTTCTATTTTTAGCAATGGTGACCTTGACCTATATCCCACCCACCACATATGCAATCCCAAGCGAGGTCTCGATGTAAGGTATCTATGTATAAAGTTTCATTAAAATATCTTAATGTGTTCATGTTATTGAGGGGAAACCATTTTTCTATTTTTAGCAATGGTGACTTTGACCTTT